>OW121740.1:23578588-23583588 GCA_933228675.1 Stomorhina lunata
GAAATAATATTCGACAAATATGTCGTGAGAATTTTGGATTGTTATTACTTTATAAAACAAAAGACTTAGGAAACAAACATGATTTTAAATATTACTAAACAAAAAAAATTTTAAATATTTAAAATATTTGTAATTGAATCCATTTTTTAAGGTTTTATTTCATAAAATGGGAAACATTTAGAAAAAAATTTTTTTTATACTAATTATATACTAAAATAAATATAATTATATTCCCCATACGAGTGCTTAGCAATATGTAACTTTTGGTAGAAGATAGATTTTTAATCTACTCTAAACACCTTTAACCAAGACTACCGAATGTTTGCAGTGCAGAACATACCAAAATTCTGTTTGTCTGTCTGTCTTTCTGTCTTTCTGTCTGTCAGTCTGTCTGTCAGTCTGTCAGTCTGTCAGTCTGTCAGTCTGTCAGTCTGTCAGTCTGTCAGTCTGTCAGTCTGTCAGTCTGTCAGTCTGTCAGTCTGTCAGTCTGTCTGTCTGTCTGTCTGTCTGTCTGTCTGTCTGTCTGTCTGTCTGTCTGTCTGTCTGTCTGTCTGTCTGTCTGTCTGTCTGTCTGTCTGTCTGTCTGTCTGTCTGTCTGTCTGTCTGTCTATCTATCAGTATATCTGTCTGTATGTCTGTGTGCGTCTGTCTGTCATTCTGTCTGTATGTCGGTAGAAAAGATATACATACAGAACAAATTTTAGTGTAAAATTTTTTATAGAAAAAATTTTGAAATAAAATTTTGTAAAAATTAAATTTCGGTATAACATTTTCTATTGAAAACAAACAACAAAATTTGGTGTAATATTTCCGATGTAAATATTATTCAAAAAGAAAGATTATTCTAATTTCGGTAAAAAAAAATCTTGTAAAATTTTTCATAGAAAAAATTTCGGTGAAAAATTTTTTATTTTTGTAAAATTTTTATTGGAAAAATTTCTATAAAAAATTTCTAATAAAAAAAATGTGGCTAAAAAAAAATTTTTATAGAAAACATTTCGAAAAAAAATTTTTTATAGAGAAAATTTCATTGAAAAATTTTTTTATAGAAAAAATTTCGATAAAAAATTTCTAATTCACAAAATTTAGTTAAAAAATTTTTTACAGAAACAATTTTTTATAGAAAACATTTCGAGAAAAAAAATTTTAATAGAAAAAATTTAGTAAAAAATTTTTTACAGAAAAATTTTTTTATAAACTTTTTACAGCAAAAATTGCTTATAGAAAAAATTTCGGTGAAAAATTTTTTATAGAAAAAATTTCGGTGAAAAATTTCTTATAGAAAAAATTTCGGTAAAAAATTTTTTGTAGAAAAAATTTCGGTGAAAAATTTTTTATAGAAAAAATTTCGGTGAAAAATTTTTTATAGAAAAAATTTCGGTGAAAAATTTTTTATAGAAAAAATTTCGGTGAAAAATTTTTTATAGAAAAAATTTCGGTGAAAAATTGTTTATAGAAAAAATTTCGGTGAAAAATTTTTTATAGAAAAAATTTCGGTGAAAAATTTTTTATAGAAAAAATTTCGGTGAAAAATTTTTTATAGAAAAAATTTTGGTGAAAAATTTTTTATAGAAAAAATTTCTAATACACAAAATTTAGTTAAAAAATTTTTTACAGAAACAATTTTTTATAGAAAACATTTCGATAAAAAAAATTTTAATAGAAAAAATTTAGTAAAAAATTTTTTACAGAAAAATTTTTTTATAAACTTTTTACAGCAAAAATTGTTTATAGAAAAAATTTCGGTGAAAAATTTTTTATAGAAAAAATTTCGGTGAAAAATTTTTTATAGAAAAAATTTCGGTGAAAAATTTTTTATAGAAAAAAATTTCGGTGAAAAATTTTTTATAGAAAAAATTTCGGTGAAAAATTTTTTATAGAAAAAATTTTGGTGAAAAATTTTTTATAGAAAAAATTTCTAATACACAAAATTTAGTTAAAAAATTTTTTACAGAAACAATTTTTTATAGAAAACATTTCGATAAAAAAAATTTTAATAGAAAAAATTTAGTAAAAAATTTTTTAACAGAAAAATTTTTTTATAAACTTTTTACAGCAAAAATTGTTTATAGAAAAAATTTCGGTGAAAAATTTTTTATAGAAAAAATTTCGTTGAAAAATTTTTTATAGAAAAAATTTTGGTGAAAAATTTTTTATAGAAAAAATTTCGGTGAAAAATTTTTTATAGAAAAAAATTTCGGTGAAAAATTTTTTATAGAAAAAATTTCGGTGAAAAATTTTTTATAGAAAAAATTTCGTTGAAAAATTTTTTATAGAAAAAATTTCGGTGAAAAATTTATTATAGAAAAAATTTCGGTGAAAAATTTTTTATAGAAAAAAATTTCGGTGAAAAATTTTTTATAGAAAAAAATTTCGGTGAAAAATTTTTTATAGAAAAAATTTCTAATACACAAAATTTAGTTAAAAAATTTTTTACAGAAACAATTTTTTATAGAAAACATTTCGATAAAAAAAAATTTAATAGAAAAAATTTAGTAAAAAATTTTTTACAGAAAAATTTTTTTATAAACTTTTTACAGCAAAAATTGTTTATAGAAAAAATTTCGGTGAAAAATTTTTTATAGAAAAAATTTCGTTGAAAAATTTTTTATAGAAAAAATTTTGGTGAAAAATTTTTTATAGAAAAAATTTCGGTGAAAAATTTTTTATAGAAAAAAATTTCGGTGAAAAATTTTTTATAGAAAAAATTTCGGTGAAAAATTTTTTATAGAAAAAATTTCGTTGAAAAATTTTTTATAGAAAAAATTTCGGTGAAAAATTTATTATAGAAAAAATTTCGGTGAAAAATTTTTTATAGAAAAAAATTTCGGTGAAAAATTTTTTATAGAAAAAAATTTCGGTGAAAAATTTTTTATACAAAAAAATTTCGGTGAAAAATTTTTTATAGAAAAAAATTTCGGTGAAAAATTTTTTATAGAAAACATTTCGGTATAAAATTTTTTAAAGAAAAAATTTCGGTATAAAATTTTTAAAAAAAAAAATTTCGGTATAAAATTTTTTAAAGAAAAAATTTCGGTATAAAATTTTTTAAAGAAAAAATTTCGGTATAACATTTTTTAGAGAAAAAATTTGGCTGTAAAATATTTTTATAGAATAAAATTTGGTATAAAATTTTTGATAAAAAAAAATTTTATAAAATTTTTGAAGAAAAAAATTTTGTTGCTAAATTGTTTATAGATAAAACTTCGCTGTAAAAACTTTTTTAGAAAAATTTTAGTTGTAAAAATTTTTTTTATATATTTTTTATATTTTTATGCATAAACAATTTTATCGAAATCGGTTCACATTTAACCATAGCTCCCATACAAAATACTTACGGAAACAGGCAAAATTATACCTGAAACTTAAATGCCAATAATAACTATAATAGCTATGGCCACTATATGCCAGCCAGTGTACAAATTTTTGTCACAATCGGTCACCATTTCACTATAGATCCCATACAAAAAACTTGCGGAAATACAGAAATATCTAAAAGATAGGGGGTTTTTAAGTTAAGGGGGTTTTTAAGTTAAGTCCAGGCTTTATATACTGTGGATGCAATAGGAACTGGTAACTAAATATATGGACCTGCCGTATTGCTATCAACAAAATTTTCTTTAGAAAACTTTACATTTTGCCCTTCCCCATCCTCATATTAAAGATTAATAGTTAACTATAAAATTTATCATTGAACAAGTTCATTTGACATAACTCAATGAATTCATATTTATCTTCAAACAATTAAATAGCATTACAAGTATGAGCTTTAAAATAATTCCCAAAATTGTTTTATTAAACAATTATGATGGAGACATAAACAAATAAATTTAAGTATTTAAATAATATTTAAAAAACTTTAAAATAAATAAATAAGAAAAATCCCCAGCAGCAAAAGTTAGCAAAAGTTTACTAGCTTAAATTTTAATAACCAAAATGATTCACCATAAAATCAAGCAAACAAATATTTAAACTCAATGTCAGTTTAAGGCAAAAAATCTTAGTATTTAAATTAACAAAATGAGCAAATACTTTAAAAGTCTCTCGAAATGGTCTTCAAATTTAAACCAGAAAACACCTACCGTTTTGAGCAAAAAATCATAAAAATTTCAATGATAGTCTCAAAAATACAGATTAATTTGTTTTTAAATCTAGATAAAGATTTTCTGAAAATTTCATGAGAAAGTTAAGTAATTTTATTAGAAACACTTTATTTTTCCACCCTTCTTTAAAAGTTTTAATTTTATTTTTTTCCAATAGTCATCAAGACTTCACACACTTTTTTTAAGTTTCTTATTTTTAAAACATAAATCTTGTTTAGAAAATTTTTTTTTCGTTATGAAAACAAAAATATTGTTTTATAATAATCTTGTCTAAGATTTCCGGTTTAGTATTTATTTAAATTTTTGTAGTATTTTAGTTATTCTTTTCTTGAGTTATTTTCGTTTAAAATTTAATACTTTGACGTTTCGCTTAAGCTAATAATTTAGAATTTTAATTATTTAATAAATTTTGAGGAGTTTTGAAAATTTTTTAGATTTAAATTTTTAAATATGAATTTGAAAAAATTCCAGTTTTGTTTGCAAAAAGAAACTTGTGAATATCATTTGTTTTCAAATTTATTAGAGGATCTTCTTTAATGTTGAGTTCAAATAAAAATTAAAACGAATATAAATTTTCATTAAGATTTTGCTCAGTTTTGATACTCATTTTTCAATTATTGGGTTAATGAAGTCATTATAAAACGAAAGACTTAAGACACATACCTGAATTCCCATTAACTTTTGAAACAAAATGTATCTTATAAGACCCAAATTAAAAGCAAATAAAACGATTTTGTATCAGTGCCTTAATTTTCTACAATATAGAATTATATCATAGTAAATCAAAAGACTTAAGACACAAGCGTTTTATTGAAATCTAATAGACTTGAAAGAACATGTTTTCTTTATAAATTTCAATGAAATCTCTGAGTTTTCTAAAAGAAAATAACAAATTTT